>VYZW01000706.1:537931-582917 GCA_013401315.1 Balaeniceps rex
GGAAGGGCATTCTTTAAATACTCATTGAAAAGGAACCCACAGCTTCCCTGGGCAGATTATTCCAAATCTTTCACTTGTGTCATTTCCTCAATACCTATCTACTATGACTTAGGTCAATGACTTCTTTTTTTTTTCCCAAGGGACAAAGAAAAGAAACAATCATCTCCCTCCATCCATCACCACCACATGCCCCTAGCTGCTCCCCTATACCTTGCCTTTCTTCTTCCCGCCTTGCACAAGTCCCAGTCTTTGCCCTTTCTTCAGCAGCTCTTTTGCATCCTTGCAGCCATTCCCCTTCGCAGTCACCACTGTGTCCAACATCACTGGTGGCACATGGTGCCCAGAGCTGGATTCAGGCTCCCCTGGCCCTCAGGAGGGAACAAGTGTGTCCCTCTAGTTTGTTCCATTTGAGGAAATTATGAAATCTAGCCTGTGTTCAGAGCCTGGCTCACACTAAAATTTTTATGAGCTGATAAAATGATCACCTTTGGGCTCATCACTGCTGACTTAGACCAAAACTACAAATCTGAGACTACCACCCAAGAGAGTATTCTTGCTCCTAATCCAGCTGGCATCTTGGGATCACTTGTTCACTTTCCAGGTTAGAGGCCAGTTTTGTTTGGGCTGGATAAACTCTGGAGAGATGCCCAAGTTTTTTGGATGTTCCCCCACAGCAAATCTGACCTCCAGTTCTTTTGGAAATTTGCCTCTCTCCATATAGGATTTAAAAACTCCTCTCATAGTTTGGTTGAGTCAAAAATAATGCGGGGTGGCATGTGAGGCTGGCTCTGAGTTCCGGCTGTAAGCTGGTAAATGCTTTGAGTTAAGTAATGAAAATAAGAGAGGAGTCCAAACTCAATCAAAGTGCTGTAAGGCCATGAACTGTGAGTGAGTTTGAAATCCCAAGTTCACATGTGGACCTGAATGAGCATCTCTCTGCGTATGCTTGGGCTGAGCCACACTGCTGATAGCGAAGAACCCAGGACCAAGTTTGTCATTTGTAACTTGAGCAAATGGAATGGAAAACTCTGGCATGATGGACAAGGTGCTGGAGAGGACGTGGCTGGGAGTGGAAAACAGGACATGGTTCTGCTGGTATAAACTGGTACAGTTCCAGTTCCTTACCCGTAAGCGTAGCTAAGCCTGTGCTGTGCACTGAGCCTGGGCACAGCTCTGCTCTTCGTTTGCTCCGTAGCTACAGCAGCTAATGTTCTCGCTGAACAAGTCCATCAGGGGTTCCCCTCGTGTAAAGCTATTATTGTTAAAATAAACATGCATTTAGCTTCACCATATAATATTTCACAAGCCTGAGGCACAGCAGTTGGATCACATCTCCCCCAGCCTTGAAACAGGAGGCAACACAAATCGACGCGTTGGAGCATTTTCAAGGTAAACACTGAGGGATTTTATTGATGCAGGCTTTGGTGTGGCTGTCACTGTGGTGAGGGTGCTGCGTGCCGTGACATCTCTATGCCTGAAACAGCACAGTGCAAACTGATCCCAACTACTACTCCTTTAAACGTATCTAACAACCAACTGCTGGAGGAGTTTGGTTTGGTTCAGTCAGACGCGCTGGATACTTCAGTCCATGCCTGAACCAGTGTTAAACTCCAACTGGACTGAAGTATCAGAAAAACAAACCCTGCCTATCCCTGCCTGATAATCTAACTCTGTCTTCCTGAGCAGTTTTTGATGAGTTGCTTTCTTGGAATAATTTGATTAATTTTTAATATTTTAAAATATTACAGGCCAAGTCCATGCCTGGTTTAGCATCACTTCAGTGAATCTACCAATGGGGAAAGCCAGTGAAAAACTTAGAATTAAACCAGAGCAAACCAGCATTCTTTCTCGTTTCCTTTGAAGCAGGTTCTATACAAAGATGCAATAGCAGATTTTAGATAAAAGTCCCTAATTAAAGCAAGCCCCCAAAGTGCATTTTCATTTTGTGGTGTTCAAGAAGAAAAAACACCCCTACTAATAATTACTGAAAATGAAACTCAGCAGGGTAAGCAAAAGGAAACTTGCATGGCAGTGGAGGAGGAGAGTTGCTCGGCATATGGAGGGGTTAACTGAATCTGAGCCTGTGATATTACTGTCGTATTTGCTAGGGAGACTGGGGAGAAAATCCTAATGGACCTACTGGAAACTATTAATGCATATTGGTTATGTCTACAAAAAGGACATAAAGCCAACAGAAGTGGCTAATGAAAAATTACGTGAGCATTCAGCAGCGAACATTATTCAGAGCCCTGATGGTGGTGGAGGGATGTGAATGACGCTGGTCAGGTGAAGAACTGGAAAGCCCGGTACAGTATCACCTTTCAAGCTGAGTGCTGCCAACACACTTAGGGAAATGTTGAATCATAGCTGGAAGATGAGATACAGCTTTAGGGAGATGTAGGGAGGCATGTTCCTAGCATGCACTTCAACTCAGAGAAAATACTCATTTGTTTTACAGGTGAATAAATAATCATTTCCTTGAGCAAACCCAGTCATCTAGTAGCATGCAATGCTATTACTTAGGGTTTCATCACAAGCAAAAAATTATGCCTGTTACCACTAATGGGAAAATATCAGGGCTAGACATAAGTAAGACAACTCCTTGTTGCTCCCAGACATTGGATTATCATGGCTTTGGGCACAGGCTCCCTTTGTGCAGCACCTAGCCCAGTGGGAGCTTGCTTTGGGATTGAAACCTCCATGTGTTACCACAGGAAAATATACGTATGGTCTTGAGTACTCCAGCTGTAGCTTTCTCATAGACAAAGGGAGATGAAAAGATTACAGGTATTTCTAGGAGACTTGGATTGTAGGAGAAATGGCTTTAAAAAGTTTTTATTTCTACTGACTTTTCCTCTGTATTTTCACTGAAATTTGAGGAAAGAAAAATTCAGCTCCCTTTCCCCATCAACTCAGCAGGATATTGCAAATCTCAAAAATGTCAGTTTAGGGATGGGCTTTCTTGCCCTCTAGTTAGTTGTCAGCATCAGCAAGGACCAATTTGTGTTCAAGATAAGAAAGTAAATTCTCCTTTCTGTTGCTGCCATGAGGCTGAGACGAAGAAGCTGGGGAGACAGAGGTGTCCAGCTGTGACCTCTCTGCTGAGGTGGCCTCCTAAACTCATTTGTCTCATGGCCATCATCCTTCCTCATGTCACCATTTCCGTGGAGAAACCAAAGAGGGAGCTGGAAAGTGTTCTGTTGTCCTTTCCCTGTGTCGGTAACGCTTTGGGCTATATAGTGTTACTTTAGGTCTTTGCTGGTTTAGGCCTCATTTGAGGAAATTATGAACTATATTTCTTGAGAAGGGATGATATTTCCCTTAATTTAAATAGCTTTGAGCAAACAAGTACCAATTTGGATGTACTTTCCCATTTAATATTTGTGTGATTTATGCTTCTAAGCAACCCTTCTGCTCTCCTGTTTATATGCCCTCAAAGCTCATTTTTTAACTACAGTTAATCATGCTGAAGCAAAACATAACTCACAGCGAGATGATGTTGGCCAAATTTTATAACTTGGGCTACCGTGTTGGATGTCAGCTCTGCCGCTAAAAATAACTACCCTGGGACAGGTGCCTTCCCTGGCCAGCAAAATTTAATGCCACTTGTTAAAATCCTGGCCAGAATAAGCCTTGGAGGAGAAGGGAAGAAACTCTTTAGCATTTGTGGGGGGAGGGATTGGTATTTCCAGTCCAGGAATTGAAAGCTGCTTGTTTGAAGTACTGACAGACAAACTGGCTGGACACAGAGCAAACAGCAGTGACTCAGAGTGCTTTGCCTTTCTACCCTGGTCACAGTTTAGGTTGTGAAGTGGCAGGCTGAGTAATTTCTAATCTGTAAATGCTGTTTGCTGTACCACAAAGGAAAGTCCATCTGCAGCTCCAGAAAACAGCGCAGAGATAGGCAGGTGGGACCCAGACTTAAGGAAGGAGCAGGACAAATGCTTTATGCCATGTACCTTTCTCTACACAAAAAATCCTTCAGTATCTTCCTGCCCTGGATGGAAAACCCTGTCCCCCTGCCCTAGCTGCACTCCTTGATGCTCCTTTAACCAGGTACCAACTCAACAGCATCCAAATGTCCCAGGAAAAACCACACACCAGCAGCAGCCCTGGTGCCAGGGTGAGACCTGTATCTTCATTTCTTGAAGACTGGAGCAAGGAAGAAATGAATAGAGAAATGTGAGAGGAGGAGGTCATGCAGTCTGCTAGCAATTGAGAAAATACCGGCAAGAGCTTTTTCTCTGACAGTTTGGCAGACAGACATGGCACTGCCTGTACAGTCCACCTGCAATAGGGATGCACGCTCTGTTCACTGTGTTCCACGCACTCAATGCTTTCGCAATACATAAAAAATGGGTGTTTAACTGCATTGGCTAGTCCCAGTGAACCAGAGAAGAGAGGGGAACTGAGGGTTAGCCATGGCTAGCCAAGGGTTTCTCTTTCCTGGGAGATTTAAACGAACCAGCTCAGTGGTGGCAGGCAGCAGCATCCTGGCAGAGCAGAGCAGAGGTCTGCACAGGCTGCAAAGCCTGTAGTTAACCCTGCTGAGCACCACGTCTGTTGTTGCAGGATTGCTCTCCGGGTGCGAGTGAGCCTGTCTAAACCAACAGCTGCTGTGGAGATGTAGGGGAATTATAGATATGATTTCTCTCCATCCTCTCTAGGTGAAAAGCCCTGCTTAATATCACATTGGTTTTCTGCATGGGGTTTTTTTTTTCCCCAGTGGGATGAGAAGGCTTCCCAGGTGGTGGCATATGAGTATCCCCGGAAACTTGTCAGCCACAAGGGAGCGAACAAGTAGCTTCAGCAAACAGAAACTATCAGGTTTCTCACACCTCCCCAGAGACATCCCAGCTATGCGCAGTGGCACTTCCCTCCACCTGCGGCTTCCAGAAGCCTGCATTGCCCTGGCTGTGGGAGAAAGCAAGGAAACAACCCAGGAGAGCAGCCTCATTTCCACTGACCCTTTTGCTCATCTTTCTTGTCAGAAGTGTCCTTTGCTCCTTTTGTGTGCTAAACCAAATCCAGCTGGATTTTCAGGGACTTCACAACAACTGTTCCCAAGCCCCGCACCCACTGGTAGCAATGCAGGGAATGCCGGGTCATGGGTCTGGGGGAGCAAGCAGGAATAATGCACATACCTCCTATCACATCTTGCATGACTTTCATATGCTTTATGCCAAATTATTCATACTTTGTTCTTCCTTGTTACAACACCAGGAAAACAAAAAAAAAACCAACAAACCAACACGTAGCTCCTTTTCCTCCAGGGCAGGGGAGAGGGAAGAATACCTTCTGTACAACACCTGACAGTCTACAGAGAAGTTTTTTCTCTGGTTGAGTCCTAGGGCCAAACACATCATCTGGCCTTCCAGATGATACAGAAGCTTTTATAGACTGTCATTTTCTAGCAATTATAATTTCACACACATTTACCTAAGGACTATTCTGAAAAACAAGAAAAATGACAAGGAAAGAAACTATATTTCTGCCTTTAACCAGCACACCCAGATCAGGAGTCACATCACAATTAGTTGCCAGAAGGACTGTAGTGTTGCTGATTATTTATTTTGAGTGGCAAGTGCCTACAGAGCTGCACAACCTTTGTTTTTGAGGTAGCAGCCTGTGTTCTGCAAACTCTGACATCTGAATTTATTCCTTTTCCTTTGGAATTTGGCTTTGTTACCAAGTTTCTACAGAAACATGTTGGCGGGATAACTTTAACTTGTGCACTTAATCTTACCTGGTTAGTTTTATTTTTCTCCCATTCCTCCCCACCTCCTGAAGTTCAATATCTGTAAGACAAAATAGCAGAAAATAATTAACTGCTAATCCATTAAAAGTCGAGCTTGCTGACAATGACACCTTGCATTAGAACCAGCTTCCTGCACAGAATGAGGTTAAGACCAGCCTTGGGTTTTTTATTTGCTTTTCAGATAGCAAATGCAATAAAAAAAACCCCCACCTTTATAATCAGAATGGGTCTCTTTAAAAAGAGACCATTTCAGAGACCAATGTAAGAGGTAATTTGTAGACTGCCCAGTGCAGGAAAGGCACCGGTTTCTTTGTAGGGATGTAATTAATGGAAAAGGTTTACTCAGATTGCCACAAACCAATGGACAGGGTTCAATATTTAATTGACAATGCCATTATCTCTGTTCAGCATGGGTATTCTATCATTTTTCTTCAATATCGAAACTTCTAAACATGAGTTTGATTCCATATATGACTCCAAAGACATCTGGTTTTCCAGTGCCAGATCTGCACAAAAGGACCAGATTTCCCACTGTGTAAATCTATGTCATTCAACTGATGTCAGTAAAGTTGCATCAACTTTAAACTAGGTGATCTGCCCAAAGTATCTTTTTACTCTACGTGGTGTATGGTTGAGATGCATTTTCACAAAGATGAAGAATAGGAAGCATAATGCTTTCTGGTAGACAAAACAGATATTGTTTCTATTTCCAGCCTGTCCCATTTATTTATTAATTGCTGATTAGGAGCTGCAAGCAGAGGAGACAACACTTATGCTTATGTTCCAGGAATAGCTGGTGTTGAGATGAAACATCCCATGCAAATATCCTATGAGAAATGGAAATATTAAAGTGTGTTACTGTCATGTATATAGAGATTTTATGAGGATGTGCTTTTTGTTTCCTCCCCAACTCCTTGGGTCCTTAAGAGAAAATTTGTGATTTAGGAATTAGCATAGTCCTTGAATACAGCCATTAAATTTGAGTAGAAAATGGACACGCGTTCAAGACACAGAAAACAGGGACATTGCCTTTTATCAGTTTCATACTTCTGCATTTGCCTTCATTGGGTTTAGTACCTACACTAAAACTCATGGAAATACTTGGAAAAACTTGCATATTAAAGCCTCAGTTCTGCCAAGCCTTATCAACGTGTTTGTCCTGGTTTCAGCTGGGTTAGAGTTACTTTTCTTCCTAGTAGCTGGCATAGTGCTGTGTTTTGGATTTAGTATGAGAAGAATGCTGATAACACACTGATGTTTTAGTTGTTGCTAAGTAGTGCTTAGACCAGTCAAGGACTTTCTTTTTCAGCTCCCCATGCTCTGCCAGGTGCACAAGAAGTTGGGAGGGGGCACAGCCCAAGATAGTTGATCCAAACTGACCAAAGGGCTATCCCATACCATATGACGTCATGCTCAGTATATAAGCTGGGGGGAGTTGGCCGGGGGCAGTGATCGCTGCTCGGGGACTGGCTGGGTGTCGGTCGGCGGGTGGTGAGCGGTTGCATCACTTGTTTTCTTTTCCCTGGGTTTTGTTTGTCTCTCTCGTTCTCCTTTTCATTACAATTATTATCATTATTATTACTATTATTATTATTATTATTATTTTATTTCAATTATTAAACTGTTCTTATCTCAACCCATGGGTTTTCTTACTCTTGCCCTTCTGATTCTCTCCCCCATCCCACCGTGGGGGGGGAGGGTGAGCGAGCGGCTGCGTGGTGCTTAGTTGCCAACTGGGGCTAAACCACGACAATGTTTTATTTTAAGCACATGGCCCATCTTATGGTGCTCAACACCCTCAGTGCCCAGTGAGTTAGGCTTTGTACAAGTTTGTAGTAAATTGATGCTACCTGCCTTAAAGCATCTCACTGTAAGTAGCCCAGAAAAATGTCTAGGAGAAAACAGATTTTTCACTTGTCTTATTTTCATACACTGCATAAATATCTTGCCAAATACTGCCAAATACTTTTACTGGTTTGTAAGTGTTTCCATAGATTTTGATTCAGTAAATGCACTTTCATTATCTAATATTTATACTGCAGGAACAGCCAAAGCCATGTTCTGACACCATTAGGAGATGACAGTGAATGCGCTTTCAGAGACCTCCTTAATCTTGATCTACTGTGCAGAGCTAAGATTAGCAGAGGAGTTGCACCCCACCTTACCCCTTTGGATTTATTTTAACTCTTCATTTTCTGGGTGACACTGTTTTGAAGTGATAATTGCAAGACCTTCATGTCCTATTCACGTTACACTTGTGACCACTTTGAAACTTAGCTCCATCATACATAGAATAGATAAAGTTTTATTCTTTATGAATAGATCACCTGGGTTTATGGGTGATGACATCCACCTCAATGAAAAGTAGATAATGAAGCCAGAATCATTGACAGCTGTATTTTATTTATTTTGGGTTATCCAATCAGCACTAATTTTTACCTGTTTTAACAGAATATGCTTTTATCAGTATTTTAACTCAGGATCTTAATTTGATACAAAGTCAAAGTCTTGTGCTAGACTACTACTCCAAATTAGGTCACAGAAAGGAATCCAGCATCTGTGTGATAGTCCAGGTCACACTGCTATTTGTGGAATGGATACTAGTACAGCCTTTGTGAGTGCATGATATATGAACTGTATGTATTTCCTTGATAAATTGTTTTTAAATATTTCCTCTTTTTTATTAATTGAAGAGGAAACTCATGCATCAATGACATTTTTATGCTGGTTTACACATAAATTATTTCCCTGTGATGTTCATTTTTATTATTATTGCCGATATTATAGCAAATGCATTTTTTTTTGCCTTGTAAACAAGATTTTGCTTACAGCTAAATGAAAAGAAGAGAAGTTAATCACGTTGAAATAATAGGTTTAAAAAGGTAATTCAGTAATATTTGGCTGATGTTTAATCTTCCCCGATAGAAGCCATGCCGAGAGAAATGACAGAAATTCTGTTTTTGTAATTAAACAGTATTCATCACTGGCAGGGCAGCTGAAGGAGAGCTGAAATACTGCAGTGACTGCCTACTCTTGGCAAAGCCTTCCAAGCAGGGACTTCAAGGTTTGTTAAGTGTCAGTGGTGGCTGCGAACCTTGAAAATGAAGAGCATCATTATAGCTTTTAGTGTAAGAACTCGACATTGTGGGTCTCTTCACTATGTTTCCAGGAGGGAGCGAGGTGTTTTCTGATCCCATTAGAAAAGATGCCCACCATCAGACAATGTAATATGGTTTTCTATAGAATAGTCTCCAAAAGAAGTTGTATTTTCCTTGCTTTTGAGATGGAGAACCGAGGCTTGCTGGTAGCATGCAATTGAGCACCTCCATCCTTGAAGATCAGAAGGGAGTTAAAGACTTAAACACTGAGGGTCTGAGCTTCATGAGTTGTTCAAGATCACACAAGAAATATGTGGCAGGGCTGGGTCTTGAAGCCAAGCTTCCTAAATTAGCTTTTTTACAACTTCATCTCAATAGAAGAACCTTCTTTTCACACACTGCTGCACCTGCTAGAATCCATCCTGGACTCTTGGATCTATGCCTTGTTCTCTTCTGTGTGAACATGACTGTGCTTTACCCTAGTCACAACATGTTTTATCCCAAGCACTGTGTTACAGGAGGAGAAGATTCAGTGAAGAAGCTTCTGCCTCTGGCTCTGTTTGGTTCCTGAGAGTTGACTATTCCAGCAAGTAAGTCAAGTGTGCCAAGTTGTATCACTCTCAAACTCTGCTGACCGGCGTGCTGCAGAGCAGTGTAGTGTTATTGGATTTAGGTGCTACAGCCAGAAAAGAGTTTTTTCACTTATAGGTTATTTGCCATTCAGGGACCCCTTTCAAATTCACTTTGAACTTTTGTGAAGAACCTGTAATTGATATCTCACCTGCCAGCTTTGAGGACAACACTGAGATTTCATGGTGGCTGCCCAAAACCCGACTCCGTCCTTTGCATCTTTTGTAACCAAGTTAATACTCATGCCTATGAGGTAGAAGAGAAAACAAAAAGCAATCTACAGCATTCAGTTCCTCAAAGAGCTACCTGAAATTGCTCATCTGCCTTCCTTGTAGACAGCAACAGTTTCTCTTCTTTCATGTATAATCCATTTCCAAATCTGTAATCAGGGTCATAGCTTTACCTAAAGTCCTAGCAGAGTCCAGCCTGTTCTCACTCGTCTTCAGCACCAGGGGCTTCAACACATCCCTAGGCAACCTACTGACGTGCAATGGCGGTTATGTTTATAAGATCATTTTAAGCACATCTGCTGGAGTTTTTCCACTTGCCAAGTTGTTCATTATCAGGAACTATGTTTTATATTTCCTGATCCACTTAATGAGTTTTTCAAAGTGGGCCCATACCCTAAATCCCCCTTACTGAAAGTGTGTCTGAGCTTGACCCTACTGTCCCAAGGGGACAAGCATGCTACATTTATTTATGCTAGGTTTTTACCATACTGTTTTGGATATGGTGTGTTCTGATCTTGCATGCCTGCTTGGTAAGATGGGTAATTATTGCTGTTATAGCATAAGTGACAATAAAGTGACTTTTAAGAAAAATAGTTTTCAAACACTGCCACAGACCCACCTGGGGAGAGTCTAGATTAGCTGGAGGGGAATGGTGCTTCGTAAAAAAGTTCATTCGCTTTTGGCTGAGGAAGTCCTGTCAGAATCACACTGGTAGTAACTGCATCAAAACAGCAATATCAAGCCTGAATCTGATCCCTAGCCAATCCTTCTGAATCCATCCTCCCTAGTTTCAGGTCTGACTTCTTCCTTACTACTTCTTAAAGAGATGCAGCAAGGGACATGACCTAGGAGTCCAAATCCCACAGGGACCAGTGGAAAGATCAGAAGGCTTTGAAGCTGGTCCACCGCTAAGTCCCCTGCCTTAAGTTAGCTGCACACTCTCTTTCCATGCTTGAGTAAGCACATAGTTCCCAGCTGCTGAGAAGCACAGTAGTTTTTTTGCATTTGTCTTTAGGTTTGTTTTCTGCTTGGCAGCTGAACGGGCAATTTGCAGCTCCCCATGAAGAGCAAGCTCAGTGGGCAAATGGCATTTAGTGTGAGGGCTCTGAATGAAAGTTACATTTCCTTTTTTCCCCTCTGTAGTTTGAACCGCCAGCAAGCTTCCCCCTGCAGCTCTCAAAAATATAAACAATCCCTTTGCTGTTAGAAACCAGCATGATCAAGCTTTGATTTGTGATTTTCTAGGGAAGAACCGTATCATCCTTCAATGAGAAGATCTGCATGTTGCAGTCGCAGAAGCAGGTCAGTCTCAAACAGCATCTAATTAGGCAGATTTCTGTTGTTTAGCCAAGCAGATGTATCCATCACTGAACATTAGATGCTGCATCATCCAGTTACAACAGCTCCTAGTTCCTTAAAAATGCAGAAATAGGAAATCTCCTTTGCTTATTGGCTGGTGCTTTGACCCATGCAGTAACGATCACTTCCAAGGTATCAGTAAGAAAATTAATCAAGTAGCTGTGGAAGAGCTACTTCAGTGGTTCCCCAGCTTTGGGATCTGTGTTTAAAGCATTTCTTAACAGAAGAAAAGCAATAAAAATACTTGATTCTTTCCCCAGGCAGGTTTTCATTCTCTGCCACCCTTTTTAAGGTCAGATCAACTTTTTCTCAAGGAATTTTAAAGATAAACAGGCATAAACTGTATTTGATGGAACAAGGAGTCTCTTCAAACAATGCTATTCAGGTGCCCAGTCTGTTGGTCTGTGTACACAGTCCGGTTGGAGGTGCCAACAGTAGTAACTTCAGTAGTATAAGGAGACAATTATCTGCCTACAAATGCCAAGCCCAGGCTTTTCCTCAGACCATGCTGCAGCCAAACCTTGCTGGTGCCTTCCTTTCACTGGGAAATGGCCAAGAGTGTAGCAGACCCCATGTTGCACCATTCCCATCATGTCCCTGTGTCAGGATCCCACGTCACACTGTTCACACCATGTCCCAATATCAAGAACATTACTTAGAGCTTCCTAGAGGTGGCCTACATTTTTATCCAGTAGGACTGGTGAAGATGATGTGCTCTTGGTCTACCCTATCATCCTCATGTAAGCTGATTCAGGGAGAGTTGGGTGCCTAACCACCGGTATGTAGTACCATATTCACCTGTGCTCAGAGGTAACCAAGTCATCTGCATGGCCTCCTCGTAAAAAAATAGTTTCTGTGTTGATGTATTATTACTTCCAAACATTTTTACCAAGTGGCTTCAGCTTTCAAGTCTCATGCACCTTTCTGGAGCTTGGGGTAGTTTACACTCAGAAATCACAGCAGTTTAAGTAAGGATGATCCCTTGTGACCTGTATGTCCATTATGCATCTGACCGAGGTTCCACGCAATGCAACAACTTTACTAAACAGCAAGAGATCACAGTGTGTCGTGGGAAATGTAGTCTGACCAGAGCACAGGAGTTTAATGCATAGAAACCACTGTTTGCCTAATACACAACAACCCCTTTCCAAATCAAATACTTTTTTTCCAAGCCAAATCCTTTATTATATTCTTTTTTGGTGAAAAGTCTGATTTTTCTGTGGAAGAGTTTTCTACTTTTCTGTTTTCATAAAAATGAAAGTTTGCTTTTCCAATCAGCTCTCCTTAGAGGGTTCAATGGGACTGACTGGACAGAACATCTGCAGTCACTGTCCTTACCCAAAACTAAGCATCAGCCCAATAACATCTTTGAGAATTACCTGAACTCAGTGCATAAAGGGTTTGTTTTTTTTTTCTAAACAGAGCACTATGTATCACTAAGTTTTTACAAGGTTATGAAGATGTTTTTGCTGAGGAACATTTGCAAGTTTCAGATGGCTGGCAGATGTGTTAAAGAACATATGATTCAAATAGAAAACCTTTCTTTTATTGCTGAAACACTAATAAGAGTGCACTTTAATATGCCTTAATGTGTTACTCCTTAATTGACAGCAGATGTTTCCTGAACAGCATTTTTAAAAGACGTGCCGCACTTCAAAACAAGAAGAAATAAAGCCTTACTGTACATACAAGAGCGTCCAAAAACAACCCCTCCCTTTGCCAATAATTGTTTATAAAAACAGCATTCCAGATTATTTGAAAATCAATATTAAGTCCCGTGGAATACGTCAGAGTAAATCTGATGTTATTTCAACAGAACCTTAACATAACCAGTGTTCAAGGTCTCTTTTTGCTTTCCCTCCAGTCTCCAAAATGGGAAATATCATCTAGCCCTTGTTGCTTGATCAGAAGAGAATGGGAAAAAACAGTCATCTCAATGGGAAGCCAAGTGTCCATCCACTTGGCCAGACAGAGAAAACTTCCAGCAGAACCAACTACACCTCTGAAATCTTACCTTACATGTAAAATACTCCAAGCTTTGGAACCTCCTCATCCCCTGTCTGCTGGCATGATCTCAGAGACAGGAAAAGTCAGTCCTTTGAAGTGTTAATTCCACAAAGCTAGGCTACAAATGTCAAGGTATTGTCATCGATGTGAACATGATTGCAAGTACTTCTATCATCACAGGCCAGACAAAGAGAATGTTTTTCCTCGTTATCTTGCCAAAGCCTTGCTCTAACTCCAAATCAAAGCAGCTCTCTCAAGATGTCCCAAAGCACTCAGAGTCCCTCACATGGATGGAGTTTTCACAATCCTCAGCAGTGTCCCAAGTACTGAAAATTTGTAAATCTGGTTATTACTGGTAATGGGTGTGATTGCAAAGGGCTAGAGAGGGCTCAAGTTATACGAGAAAAGAGAAGAAAGAAAAATAATGCAGCCCCCTTCTCCTTCCAAAGTCTCTTGGCAGTCTGGACCCATTCTGCAACGCAGAACTGGTCTCAGATGTGCTGCCATCACTGGTGTCACTGCAAACCCTTCAGCAGGTCCTGTGTGACACAGGACAGGTCACAGTCACTCTGGGCATTGGCTCTGAAGAGCTTGACTTCAAACACTCTCAGTCATCAGCCAAAGACTGACATGCTCAGGTGCTAAAGAAGGAGTAAATCTGAAATCAACTCAATTTATTTCTCCTTCCCCTTCCTTTGAAAGGTTAATAACATTTTTATAACTTTTTTGTTTTTTAGAATATTTCCACTGTGTGTTGTTCCAGGAGCGGTCTACCGTGGAAAAGCGCACACCATTTTGCTCAAATCAAAGAGAGATGAGGCTGGCACTGGGCAGGGGAGGTCGTACCTCTGGGAGCCCTGAGATCCAGGCAGGTCCTGGACTTGGAGTGAAGGTGGTTCTGCTGCAGGAGAAAGGCCACATGTTTGCATCCACTGAACATTTTTTGCAGACCTGATGCCTGCAAAGGCATTAAATAGAAAAATAATTGGCAGCACGAGGCAAACCAGCAAAATGAGAAAAAATATGGAATTTCATAATCTTTAATAAAGGAGAGAGATGAACATAACCAAATTATTGATGGGTTAAGATCAGAGGAAGACCATCCTTTGTAAGCACAGAATCGGCCTTACCAACCTCAGGAGACCTGCTGATGCCCTGGGAAAATAAGATTTGAAGAATTTACCACACTTCTCCCCAAACCCACCCAGGAGCAGCCCCAACACTCCCCATCCCTCCACCACGGTGTGCGCTGGGCCCTGAACGCAGCTGTTTGATGTGTGTTTAAATGTAACACACTGGGTTCCCCAAAGCATGCTGTGAGCTGCGATTTGCGGTAACAAATGACAGAATCTCTAAATACAGCCAAGCTGTGGTCAGTGTTTATTTATTTTTATTATGTAAACAACCCATCGCTTTGGGTTATTACAGTTTAGCTTTAAAAGCACTTGATCATTTAAAATGACTTGATGTTATCAGGCCTTTTTTTTTTTTAAACCCTGTTAAAATACTAAGTAATTGACAGTGCTTTTTGTTATCCTGCTTATAAAATACAAATCATTAGGGCAATAAATATTATTCGTTTAGAACTGATGCAAACCAAATGTTTTCTTCATTAAAATACTCATAAAAGTGAAGTTTTATCTTCCATCTGGCAATGCCTCTTATGCCAAAATGTTCTGAGTGGAATTGCATTAATAAGAAGACATCAAGAGAAATATGTTACTTGTATCCTTTAATATGCTTTTGTAAACTGAAATACGCGTTGGCCTTCTATCAATAAGCATCTCTACCTGTGGGTTTTGAGAAGGATTAATAGAGAAGAACCATTAGGATGAAAGGACAGAGCATGCTGGGAGAAAAATGAAAATCAAACATCCACCAGTGCATACACTTCCTTCCAGGATAATATTTAGATTTTATTTTATTTTCTTAATTTAAATATATATATACAAAATAAAATGTTTAAGCTGGTTTTAGATAGCGCACATCTGCACTGCAATAAGGCCATTTTCAAAAGTACAGCTCTCAGTGGGATATTTATTTAATTCGTATTGGTTTTGGACCTCAGCCTATAATGAGAAAAGATACGGGCACATGGTAGAGATGGTGGCTGCGACTTGGACTTTTTTGAACATTAAAGTAGAAAAAGCCTTTGCATGTAGGAAGGGTTTAGTGAAAATTCAATAACTTTTGCTTCAGACACTGTGCTTCAGAGCACTAATAAAGACAAGAGAGAACTGACACAGACATTGAATTCACAACCGAGCTGCCTGGAAAATGCCAGCCAGTTCTGGCAGGCATTTTCCAGCCTTCCTGTCTTCAGACACTTCTCACCTTTCTGTTCAAATTTGATTTTGAAACCAATTTCCAATCCTCTCACATTATTCACGTCTGAAGAATACAGGGATGGTCTCTCTGGGAATGCGTCTGACTCCACACGTCCGTTTCCGTGTTGGTCAAAGAAGTGTTTAAGGTGTTACCTCTCCAAACTGAGCTGAAACTACTGGTGCTACCACTGGTGCTTGTGCCGATCTGCCTTTGCAGCCTCCCAAAGTACAGCCACAGCATCACGGCTTGCCCATTGCGTGCACACTGCTGATTTTGTACCAGGTTCATCAGTTTTTAGTGATTTTTAGCACAAGGGAGAAGGCAGAAGTCTTTCCCCATGAGGCTGGGGGGTCAGCAGAGTCCATGGGCAACCTCTGGGGCAGCTGAGGGTTGCTCCATCAGTCCTGCTGCTGTGTGGATCAAAACTAGAAGTGAAACGGGGAAATGTTCCTCGGCCAGAGACTATACATCTTTCCTTACTGCGCTGTTGTGAATCTTACCCATTTTGCTGCACCTTAGGGCCCAATTCAATGACTAAAATTGATTTTTTGGTACTTCAGTGGCCATGTGTGGGAACCAGAGGTATTATTTTTTTATTGAATACAACCCTTAGAGCACTAGCTCACAAGCTCTCTTCAATACACTATAATAAAGTAATACCAACATTTCCCAGCTCTCCATAACTTCATTACTCTGTGTCTCTTTCGGACACTATTATCTCTTACCCAGACTCTCATGGACAGTAGGTTTCACGTCTGATGCTATGTCTGAGGGCCTCTTCATTTTCTCTGTGTGTGCGTGTGCATGTATGAGCTGACACACACGTGTGTACACTTTCTTACATATGCTCAGCATTATCTGTCAGACTCTGCAGAGGAAATAGCACATCCATGTGCCAGTCAGAAAAATGCACTTGACTTTCGAGGAATTGCTTTCATTAAAGCAGGATCAGGACCTGCCTGCAGACCCAGAAGTGTGAATGGAAACAATTTCCCTGTGCAGGAATCTCAGCTGACGTGCAGCTGCCGAGCTCCGCGTTCCTTTTGGTTATGTTTTCCCTGAAACCATAAATAGTCCCTAAAGCCAACACAGAACTCACGCTGCAACGCTGAATGGAGATAACATCCCATTTGCCAGCACCAGCCAAGGCAGTCACCAGCACCTCCTGCACGAGGCTGCAATGTGTCTCCCGCTTCCCTGACTGACTTTGCACATCTCCCTCACGTGGGGCAGAGGGTTTCCCTCACATATTTGTGCAATTCCGAGCATGACTATGCTCGGAGCTGTTGGAGCGCTCCTGCACTACAAGCATGCGGTGATAACGAAGAGCAATTGTAGGAGCACACGTGTCACTCCCGTGATATCCTTAAATGTACTTTTCTCTCTTTCCTGCTACGCCCTTGAGGACTGCTGGGATTAACATCCAGAAAAGATGCTGTGAAATTCTGTCTAAAACAAAATTGTTAGGGGTAGCCATAGAAAGTTACAGCTGGAAAGATGTTAGAATTATTTAGGGCTTGATTTTCCAACATGCTCAGACCTTCCTTCCCTTCCCAGTGCTATTGAAATCAATGGGTATTTTTTGAAAATCAAAGCTGGGTTAATGACTAAGGGTTTTTTAAAGATGGAGCAGTTGAAGCAGTGATTACTGGGGCAAGAGGAAATCTCCTGCAGGTATTAGTCTTACAGGACGGCATGCCAAAGGTTACTATGGCGCTTGCGATGTGGAACGATGATGAAATACTATGGGAAAAGAAAGTCCCCCAGCTACAATGTATGCATTTGGTGGTCATGGCTATGCACCAGTTGTGATCAATGGGTGTAAAGTCAGGGTCAGGGCTGCAGCAGCCGGAGATGCTGGTGCTTTGCAATCTAGCCGGGCCCCAACCAAGGGGCTGAGTTTCCACAATTCATTTATCATAAACCAGCAATTTGCAAATGTTAGCACTTTTCCCACACATCACGAGCCCTGATGGACTTTAATAAAAGAGAGAGAGAGAGAAAGGCGGGGGGGGGGGGGGGGGNCTAAAGTTCTTAGAATGGCTTTAATTGGGAAAATGTTACCTTTTTGGAAGTAATTGCTGTACAGGTTTTCATTTGTTTTCTAGGTTCTGGTTTTTTACATTGGTTTCACGTCAGTTAATTAGCCAGTTGTCTCTGTTGGTGGGGTTTTGCCCCTCTCTCTTTTACCCTTATGGCTGCACAGGAATGATTTTCCAGTTTGCTTGACTCAGATGGTCATTAAAATTTGAATACCTGCATTAATTTAGTTACTGCACTGCTCTGAAGCTAAAGGCCTCTAAAGGGAAGGGGTAACCAAGAAGAATAGATTGTAAACAAAGCTTGAAAACATATGAGAGTGAGAGTGTGCAAAACCCCAGTTGTGCAGATGCTCACAGAGGTGCTTGCAGGAGTCACTGATGGATATCACCAGCCAGGTTCAAACACCCCCGAGCTCTGAGGAAGTCCTGCTCTGGGTCTGGCCTGTCTCCAGTCTATAAATGGGTAGGTATGGCTGAAAGAATGAAATCTATGGATAGAAGAAGGAACAAGAGTTGACACTTTTCACTAATATCAATGATAACATCACTTTAACATGATTTTCCAGGTGTCTTTTCTCTCTAGGCTCGTATTCTTCTTCCCAGAGTGGGCAATAACAGAGGTTTCGATGACAGGGATAAAATGTTCAGAGCTGTGATTATCAGATTTTCTCCTAGTATTTTAGGAGGAAGTTGTTCCTCTCATTGAGAGAAGAAATCAGATGTTTAGATCACTTTGAATTGTTAATCCTATCTCATGTAGCTTTGCCAGCTCATCTACCTGCCTGCATCCCTACCCCACTGTCTAATGCTAATTACCAGATCAGCATGAACCTGTTCTGCAGTTGTCAGAAATTTCTCCTCTGGTGCTTTTCTCTCTTCTTGGCCAGCCTCACAATACGTCAGCACCTTTCCTTTCCCATCTACCATGTGCTCCAAAGAGCACATCTACTGCTGATGGGAACAGCTGTCATTTTCTAACTCATAGATGCAATGCCAGCATCATCTATCAGAAACAAGGGGAAGGAGCTGGGGGGAAAAAGCTCTTAAAATATCAGATCCATCTATTCAGCTAGTAAAAAGTTTCTCCTTCTAAAAATCCTAAAGAGCCGCCTTGGGCTGGTGGTGACATCATAGCCAAGGTCTGTCTTTAGGGCTATGATGCCCTAAAGCCCTTGATGACATTGTAAACTTGTATGTCAGTATTACCCATCACTTGCTCCTTGCATTATTCACCAAACTGCTCAGAAGAGCCCAGATTTAACCCTCTTACCATTTCATAGGAGCTGGGCAGCATGAAGCTGACCTTTTGCAAGAAACTGAACCCTGGGGTGTATAATTTTCCACTGCATTGATGTAAAATGGATTCTTAAAGAGAAATGCAGTTTATATTCCATGTGAATAAACAAGAAAGAATAAAAGCAAAGTCCCTGTGAAAAACTTTGGAAAAATTGTATTTCCTCCAGTGTCAACTGCTTTCTTTGACTCCTTCATGAGCTGTGAAGATGAAGAGTGGGAGGTGCCTACAGGAAAAGGAGCTAAGGTCTAGCATTAACTAGACAAATGCATCAGAAATAGTCTGTAGGTGAAGTGCTATAACAGAGCGGGTTTGGTGAGTATTTGTTAGGATGTTTTAGGTAGATCCTGCTTTGGAACAGAGGCATCAAGTCAAGCAGCCTCCTGAGGACCATACGCTCTTCCTTTTTCCTGTGGTCCAAACAGATTATCTCTAGACTAATGTGAGTATTCACAGCACCCAACACAAGGCATGCAACTGTCTACATTTCATTTATGCTCCCTTGCGGATCAAGTCTACTGATGTCTGCTTTGAATCACCCTCTGGAAGGGTTCTGATCAGTAGACAATGGCACCCAGGGAGAACTGATGGTCAGATTAGGGCAGCAGTCCCACCAAATGACACTGCCTTGCAGCAGCCATTAGCATTAGATGAAGTAATGGACTGCTCTTGCTGGCCTTGGGCAGGCTTCTTGGTGGCCTGGCACAGCAGAAGTGGAGACCTGCCAGGTTTGCACACCTCACAATCCCCAGCAGAAAAGGACTTGTCATGAAGCCTCACCAGTTTGTCACCTTTTTCACCTGCAACTTGGTCCTAGTATTATAAATCTCAGAAAACGTCTCTTCAGGGCTGTTGTGGTTTAACCCGGCAGGCAGCTAAACACCACACAGCCGTTCGCTCGCTCTCCCCCTCCCCAGTGGGATGGCGGAGAGAATAGGAAAAAAAGTAAAATCTGTGGGTTGAGATAAAGAGGGTTTAATAGGACAGAAAAGGGAGGGATAATAATAATAATAATAATAATAATAATAATAATAATACACAAAACAAGTGATGCACAATGCAATTGCTCACCACCCACCAACCAATGCCCAGCCAGTTTCCGGGCAGCGATCGCTGCCCCTCGGCCAACTCCCCCCAGTTTCTATACTGAGCATGATGCTATGTGGTATGGAATAGCCCTTTGGCCAGTTTGGGTCAGCTCTCCTGGCTGTGCCCCCTCCCAGCTTCTTGTGCCCCTGGCAGAGCATGGGAAGCTGAAAAAGTCCCCGACTGGTGTAAGCACTACCTAGCAACAACTAAAACATCAGTGTGTTATCAGCATTATTCTCATACTAAATCCAAAACACAGCACTGTGCCAGCTACTAGGAAGAAAATTAACTCTGTCCCAGCCCAAACCAGGACAAGGGCCCAAAATATCATGCAGTTTGCTTAAACCTTCTTCCCCAAAAATGTAGTTGTGGCGTTTTTTTATTCTCTCATTTCCAAGCCTGCAGCACATGCATTTTCTGCAGTCAGAAGGGCTCAGAACAAACCCATCTTGCAAAAACGCGATCCCTACACCGTTGCTTGATTTCAAGAGTCATGGTCAGAAAACAACCCAGAACATGGACACAGCAGATGAAACCTCAAAAACTGGCAACACTGATGCTTCCTTGGAAATCCGCGAAGCTGCAGGTGTCTCGCAACCAAATCCCACTTCCCGATTCGTGCCTGTGCTGGTAACGGTGCTCCTCACATGCTACCATTAGCGCTGTGCTGAAGCATCTTCCCCACCTCCTTTCCAGCCCAGGCAATGGCCCGAGGTGGTGCTGGATGTGAAATGAACCCCTATTGCATAGTAGCTGAGCAATGCATATCTCTCAGTGCATTTTGTTTCCTTTAACACATTTCTTTTTCTTTCATGACCTGCTGCCAAAATCTCTTTGCTAATGTTTCTGCCACCATCGACGCCATGCAAGAAAAGTGTCTTTGTTAACACATTTAGGGCCTGCTTTTAATTTCTACAGTATTCCCTTTAATAACAATGTCTAATTAAAACATCTGTTAAAAAGTCTGTAACATTAACTTTACAGGGAGAATTTAATAGAATTATATTTGAATTGCAGCCATTTAACGGGTTTCCTAATTAGGCTGTTGAGTTTTTATTTTTTTTAACAAAAACATTACACAAATTAAAATCAGGCCCAGTTTTTTATTATTATTATTACAACACAGAGTGTGGTCAAAAAAAGGCAGGCAGTATGTAATGGTGTGTGAAGGGTGAAAAAACCCAACATAGCAGCCGGTGACTGAAACGTTAAAATGCATAAAATGAAACAAATAAGAGACGATATCTGAAAGGGGGAGGGGACCAAGAGACGAGTGGGGAAAAAAATTCTCTGGCCTTTTATTTGCACGGTTTTTTTCAAACGAATCCCTGCAAGTATCTCCCCATTTACCTACCCCCAGCCCCTACCACCTTTCTCCTTTCCCCAGATCTCACTTGTTTGGATCCTGTCTCCATCTGGGAGGAAAGAGGGGAACAAGCCTTGAAAAAAATTGATTTATGCCAGATTTGTGTTTGCCCACATTTCAGAAGCTTGGGTAGGTTTGTTACTGGACTGAGGTCCTTTGCAGATCTTTTAATAATGTTTAGCTTTTTATGTAGAACTTTGCACCCGTGAACTAATTGACTTGCACAATGTACAGAAATATATAACCTTCATTACTTTCAGTAGAAGCTGCATTCCTGGGCTTTCAAAGGCAGGATTTTTCAAATATTTTTAAATATAAGGAACCACGGATTGAAATTTTAGTTGGGGAGGAAATAGATCTTCCCATTTATAGGAAAACCTCCACTGTTCATTTTTTCCCTGTTCTAAACCAAAATGAAAACTAGCAGGAAAAAATTAGAGATATCCCATGAAGAAAATTTAGAGTAATTATTTTTAAATCACACACTGTAACTCTCAATTTGATCACACTGGGATAAGGTATCTCTCAACTGAAACTATACACTTTTCAGAGAAGAGTGGTGATTTTCCAGTGAGACGAGGTAATTTTTTGTGTTCAGAATGAGATGCAAGAAAACAATACAGTTTCACTCTTCAACATAAATATTTCATGTGACTCTCCACAGATGCTAAAGTTAGCGCCTGTACAAACATCTTGGGTGAAATCCTGGCCTCTGAGTTGTCAGTGATAAAACTCTTATTGACTTCAGTAAGGCCAAGACTTCATCTTTTGTCTTTAAATTGAGCTTAAAGTTGTAGCAACCATTGGCAAGGGGAAACCCGCTTCAAAGGAAGGCTCTGACAGTTGGACGCTTATCTCCCACTGATCTAAACTATAGCAATGTCCTTTTGTTTCCCAAGATAACTTGGAAATCCCATTGAGAGCAAGTTCATCAAAACAGTTTTTTTATTCTTCTAATTTCCAGCAAATCCAATGAAGAACACAACTTCCCTCGAGAAATTTTCAGTACGGCACAGGCCAACCCCAGACAGAAAGAGCAAGTTCAATATAATAAGTACAATAAAATAACAACAAAATGTTCACAACAAAGATTAAGAAATGCATTAGCATTCTTCACAGACCCAGGACACCGGTGACACCTTTGATCTCTTCTTTGCTCTGCCATGCTGCATTGCTTTTGTGGTTTTTGGACTCAAAACATAAGTTATAGGCTCTTAAGGGCTTGTGGCGACCATGTGAAAGGGATATATCTGGAGTCTTCTAGCCCAAATAGCTATTCTTCAGTGGCTATGAGGGACCTGTCTTCATAACCAAATTATCTGTTTCAGGCCTGTATTTCTTCAACCCACCATTCTGCACATTCTTTCTTTGAAGCTGAAAGGAAGAAGCTGAACTGAACTCAAACGTAAATACCAGATCCAGAGTCCAGGTGACGGGCTCCATTTCTTATAATGACACAAAGCAGCCACCCAGCTCTTACAATAGCTTACAAAGTCCCTTGAAGAGCATCCTCCAAAAATGCCTTTCTTCACTGAGCGGCATTTGTAGGGTGATTTGTAGGGTGCTTCCTGCCAAACACTTGTGGTCACCAGGACTCTGCAAATTCCCCATCCAAGAGTGAGCTCCAGTGAGCTTTGCAGGACAAAGTTGTACACAGGAATTACTGCACGGCCATGGTCAATGTGTTTTCTGTGTACTTAAAGCCTCAAGAAATAAAGTTGTTTTGGAACAAATCCTCAAGAATCTGCTTGGGTGTTAGTGGGGAGAGGACATTTCGGTAGTTTCAAATGGCATTACACATTTGTGGAGTGGAAATTACAGTTCAGTGTGTGGGCATACTTGATTGGACAATCTTTCAGTTGATGGGTTCTTCTGTTCAATTACTATTAAAATTCATCAAATGGAACAGAGTGGTTTTAATGCCCGTAATTGTTGTACAAAATGCTCTGTAATTGGTCTTACAAATGAAGCTGGAGAGCAAGATCAAACTCCATTGAAAATGAATCTGTCTTTCCACTGAAGAGTTCAAGAGTCACTTCTAAAATCCATTTCTCAGGGAAGTGTTTAGCCAATTCCAATTCTGGTTCATTTTGTGTGGCAGTTTTTACTTGCTTATTTTGGCCTCTCATATGCAAATGAAACGGCCAACTCTTGAACTTGGTTCCACGTGCTCCCCTCGCTTGTAAATCCAAAGCGAGGGCAGTGCTGCAGGCAGTCAGCAGTAGGAAAACTTCAAGGCCACCTCAGGTGCATTTTGGGCCATATGGGAAGTCTGGCACTAGGGCGATGTGAGGTGAGGAGCCTGCAGGGATGTGCCATGCTGCCTCTGCTAGAGGAGCCAGTTTCAGCAAGTCTTGCCAACCTGGTGGGTTTTTTTGTGGGTGGGGGGCAGTTATTTTTAATCTGGGCGGATGAAAGGAGAGGCAATCTGAGAGACGGGGGGGAATGAGCAGAAGGTGAGATTTCTTATGCTACTTTTGCCACCAAAAGCAATATAACTTGGAAATACACTGTTATTCAAGAAAGTGGTGAAGTAAGCAGGACACTTAGGGCATTGGTCTTACTTGGTGCTTCACAAAGAATTCGTTGAATCATTCGCTCAGAGATATCCTAAATTTTCACCTAGAACCTTCCCTGAATGGCAAGTGCTTTCCCCAAATGTGGAAAGCATGGATGCCAGTCTAGTAGACTGCCACTCAGTTCCTCAGTGTCACTGACCTTTGTCCCTCTGCCCCCCTTGTCCGATCTGTAAGGTGTGCTCAGGGGATGTTATGAGTCTCACACAGTGCTGGTGTGATGGGCGTGTGGAGCAACCAAAGCACTTGGGCGCTCATTGGGCTCTTCACGACCTGCCTGCCCTCATATCTTGGTATGTGTTTGTGCCTCTTGGAAATGGCAGAATCAAAGATTCCCCAGACACGATGGATTGAACCGCTGGACCCAGCATGTCAGGAGCTGATATTTAATTCTGTTTTCCATCTCTTAAAGACTCCAGACAAAATCATCTCTCTGGCCCCTCTTCAAAACCCCCTTCTCTCTTCCTCTACGCCTCACCCCAGCCAAAAACTTCCCGGTTTTCACCATCAGTTCTGGAAAATGTGGCTTATTGTTCATGCTGCTTCTGTCAGGTCTTTTCTGCTTTGTCTACTCTCAAAGAATTAAAAAGAGGGCTCAGAGGGGATCACTCCTCTTTGTACAGTGAGTAGAGAGCTTTCTATGGCACCTCCTCCAATGAAATGAAGTGATGGCTGCGTAAGAAAAGCAAATCAGAACTTAAACTGAAAAAAAAAGCTACAAGCTACTGTCCCAAACCTATTTAAAGGATACAAATCCCTCTCTGTGTTCCTGATTTGTTACCAGGGCATGTTATTCACGCACGCACACACTGACTCTGTCATCATTAATCTGCTGAGGGCGTGCATGAAAGAAGTTCAGCACGGCAGCTCCTGGGGAGAACAGAGAAATTGTGCAAAAGCGTGTGTGCATTCCCCTACATGCCTACGAGCAGGTAGGCTATGGTAAAACAACTGATTCTAATTAAACTACAAGTGTAAATAAAAAGAGCAGAATTTCAGATTACCTCCAACAAAATTAAGAAAAGGTCATGGACAAGACTGTGTTTTTTAAAACCTACCAGCTCTGTTTATTAAATGTGATTGCTTCATACACACTCAGCACTAATTGGATCTCAGGTTATTTTGTATTTAGGTGGGGGTGGGTGAAAGGAGTGAATAGAATAGGGGAGGGTGAAACCCACTCATAATGACATCAGTTTTGTCCTAAACCAGCCTGTTAGTCAGCATCCCGACCTTTTCTTCCCCACACAAAACCAGAACAAAACACCTTGATTTTTTTGTTTGGAATTTTGTTGCACATAAGCAATTCCAGTGTGGTCTCATCCTCTGGTGCTGTTTCTGGGACGTGTGTGTGTGTGTGTGTACAGCCAGGAAATGCCTGTGAAGCTGCAGGAAAGGCCCTAATTGCAATTAAATCTAGGTGCCTCACCTTCCTCCACATACACGTATTCTTGCCTATGTAGGCTAAGGTGTTCAGGTCTATGTTTTAAGTCATCCCGTGAAACCGTAGCAAAACGAGGGAGTTGCACTGCCAACACCCAGCAATTTAAAATGTTCTCTATTTTAAAGAAGGCACAGAAGAGATTTTTCTTTGAAGGGCACATCTGGGGAGGTTGGAAAGGTTTGGGTGGAGCAGCCAGAGCCGATGCCAAGTGGGTGCCTGAGACCTTTCTTTCATCTCCTGGTGATTACAGAGGGAAGGAGAAAAGAGGAGCAAAAACTCGGTGCAGCAGTGCGGGAAGGTATTTCTGCCTGTGCCTCACCTACCTTTGATTCATTGGACACTGCAGCAGAGCAGAAAGCAGGGCCCGCAGGGCCATGGCTGCTTTTATCTGTGCCGAGCCCCCTCCCCCGGTATTTTGTGCGGCTCAGCACTGGGTGTCAGTGGGTTTGATGGGAGACACCCACACACCCTTATTGTCAAATAACGGCGCCCTTTCATCTCCCTGTGTCCGCTTTGTCTTTTGGCAGAGGGTTTCCTTGTCCCCCTTCCCTCCTCCTCGGCTTCCCCAAGCTGGAAAAGACAAAAAGAACCCCAAAGCCTTAACAGCTGAGGGTGGGTGTAGAAAAGAGCTGGCAGGAAAAATCAGAGTTAATCATTAGTGGGGCTGATCAGTGCTTGGAGACGAATGCACCTCATCCCCTTGCTGGCTGGGTGGCACCAAAAACTCTTCTTTTGGGGGAGAAACCTGCCTAGAAAGGGCAGGTTTTCCCATCTGTGTGGCTCCTTGCTCTGAGCCGGGCTGTGCTGCTTTAGGACTCTGCTGGAGAAGCTGGGATGGAGTGAGGTCCATGGAGGCACCCACTGGCACATGGTCCTGCCCTGCTGCCATGGGCTGGGGGTTCCCCCTGTCTCCCCAACTGTGCAAACACTGCTAGCAATGTTTTACCTGCAAAAATGATGCAGGTAGAAAGTTGCTGGTGGTGATTGCACAGGTCCCAGTCTGAAAACAGAGAGAATGTTTTTTAAACTCCACGGCTGAATGATAAATAAATTCCCAGGGCTGGGAACTAGGACATAGGAAAAGCCCTGGAAAATGTTGAGTTTTCACCAAAAAAAAATGCAGCCTAAAGTAGTGAGCATTTTTTCTCCTGAAAATCAAAGGATTTTGTTTAATTTCGGTCAAAAGCATTCCATATTTTGGTGAGGAAAACCACATATCTGTGGCAAGGGAGCCTTGTCATGAAAGGTATAGTTTAACTAAAATCCAATTTTCTGTTGAAACAACCATTTTGATTGCAATCTTTAGGTTGTAATAGTCATTTATTCTAATTCATTAAATCATGTGTCTCTCTGTATCCACAAGTAGTTCATAATTCTATTTATTCATTAATTACAATTATCCCTGGTTTTCTTCAGCAATTAATTGTTGCTAAGAAAAATCCAAATATTTCTAGTCATCTCCCTGAATCAGCACTCAGAGAGCTGTTTCAGTCAGTCAGCATCACTTATTTTCTGTTTCTCATGTAACTAAACAGCAAGCTGAGAATTGCCTTAGCTGGAATTCGAAAGGATATTGCAGTTTACCATATGCAGACTCATAACTGAAATGCTGGTAATACAAATGAGAAGATGAATAGCTATCTTTGGATCAAAATGCACCTTCAAAGTAAAACAAAAATTACAGACTGATTTGAGTCTATTTTAATGACAATAACAACAAAAGGAGGCAGATTAAGGTCTTCAGTAGGGAGTTTTGGGGAAAACGGGGATTGCTAGAAACAGTTTCTAAGATCGATTGACTTGAATAATACTCTCGGGCACAAAGAACATAGAGAGGTAATGCCTGAAAAGAATAAATCAAATATCCTATGGCATTGTAGGCATTCTTTCCTTTCCTAGACACTGCTTTTAGTTTTCAGAAATATGAACGGTTCCAGGCAAGCAGAGAATAGCCCGTTCATTCCCCCCCGCCCTGTGATGAATAGTTGCATGTTAGCCTGTTCGTTTAATGACAGCTATATATAGTGTGTATAATAAATCAGACTCCAGGACACAAATGCCTTCTGTTTACCTTTGAAATACTTTTTTTTTTCCCTGAGAACTGTGATTGTTGCAAAAGTCTGATGAATCCACCTACATGTACAGGGATCCAAACAACTAATTACCTGAAGGTTTTGGTTCAGTAAGGTCCCCAATCCTCTCAGAACTGCCTGATACCCCGACACCCCAGTGCCTCACAGGATCAAAGCCTGCACAGGACAGAGAAAATGAACTCATCCCACTGCATGCCATTAAGAGGGAAGCTCAGTCTGAGCTTTGCATGAAAAGTCTCATTTTAATCAGAGATCTCAGTCAATTAGTTTGATTATTGCATTATAAACACTTGTCAACTTTTATAACACGTGCCTTTGAAATATGATGTCTGAACTCGTCAGCCCCTGAAATAGCATATTTTTAACCTGAAGTACACTATGACTTCTCTGTACAATAATTAACCAATTAGAGTTTATATATATATTGCTATACATACATATACTGCTACTTTTGGTTGGATGATGATATCTGACATTTATAAAATATCTGAAATGTTTCACTTTTAGGAAACAGCAGAGATTCCCTTTCAGTTTAAATATTAGCAATTTTATCCGGGCTGGAAGATCCAAGTTTCAAGTCATTCTCTGCTATCCTAAGTTACACCTGCCACTTCCCAGATAGTTGGTATAGCACTAATAAGATGATCTGATGTCCCACCTGCAGAAATTCACGGGCTGGATTCCTGCTCTGGTTCAGCCCCCAAAACATTGTTCTCCAGGGAAAAAAAGGTGCTATTTCTATCTTTTTCTTTATTTTGGGAAAACTTTTCATGCAAAGAAATGTAGTATAAAGTATTGAGAATTGCCGAAAGACATACAGATTATGTATATTTTTATAGCCGTGAAGTCACTCAAATGGCTTTGTCTCCATTTCATTGTTTGGCATAGATCACTTATTGTGCATATGTTTTCAGATGGAAATGCTGAATTAGACTATGGCAAAATGGATAATGCAGCCCTAATGCTAGCATGAGCTAATAAGAAAACAGCAATGAATCTACTGTTGCAGATTGAAGTACATGCATTTCATATTATTACTCAAGGCTTGTCTCTCCGATTAGATGATTGCATAACCTTAATATTATAAATCTTGCATGATGTGAATTGTTCAGCTGTAACCATAATCAGTTTTTACTAAGGTGGCATTTCTGTCATCTTGTTAAACACAAACATTATATATGCGCTAGTCATAATTTTATAAGAGTTGCTTTTAGCAGGAGACAGCTTTGTCAGTCAGGAGATGCAGTTTAGCACAGATATGCAGTGCAAGTGCTTAAGATGCTCATAATGTCAGTATTTGCTACAGAAAATATCACTCTGTAGATCCTTTAATTTTCTGACTGTAAATTTCTCTTCAGAAGAAATGGAAAAACTTGCAAGCTTTTAGACAGAACTCTCTAAAAGCCACTTTTCAGATCTTCCAAGAATCAAGTTTATTTAATCAAGTGAAAATGGCCGTATGCTCCACAGAAATCACAGCACTGTCGGCATTCTCAAGTGCCACTGTTCAGCGCTGAGCTCCCACTTATTTCAACCCAATTTTCCCCAGAGGAAACGTGGCCAAGCTCCCCGTGTGTAAATTACAGCTTTATGGGGAACGCACGCTGCCGCCCGTGTTTAAGGGTTTAAGACCCACCGTATAAACCTCAGCAAGGTTCTCTCCTCCCATCAATTCACCAGGGATTTACACAGTTAAAGCTCACAACTGGGTGATAAATTTCAAGGCATATCATGGGAAGAAGGGGACCCGACTGGTGCGAATACACTGTGATGCTGTCCTTTGTGCAGACCTCGGGGATTATTTAGTCCAATTTATCTCCTTGACAAATTTATTGGCTTCGTCAGATGCTCTGTAGAAAACGAAAAAAAAAAGCGAAATCCCTGCCTTGTTCAGGTAATGGACATTTTCCTATT
The DNA here is from genome assembly GCA_013401315.1 of Balaeniceps rex. NCBI lineage: Eukaryota > Metazoa > Chordata > Aves > Pelecaniformes > Balaenicipitidae > Balaeniceps > Balaeniceps rex. Next base: position 567,160 of record VYZW01000706.1, read on the forward strand.
TTTTTTCTCCAGATCTTGTGTTGAGATAGTCCTTAACAAAGAGGAACATGTTGAAGAGATAAGGGCAGTAGTAGTGATTCCACGTGCCATCATGTGTAGGAAGCCCAGAGGCTGCATAAACAGGGAAACGGGAGCATAAAACAAGAGCTATCTCACCTCTCTGGCTCTACAGTAAATCTAATCAAGGGAGATTTCTTATTGGTTTTAATGGCAGCAGAATTGGCCCTATACTCAATAATTTTATACTCAAAATTACGTCTTGGGTCTAATGTAAAAACCAAGTTTAAATAACTTTTACCAGACAGTCTGTGGATGTGATTTTCTGGTGGGAGATATAAAACAATCAATTGCAGTGGTCTGTTCTTTGGAGAATAAGAGTCTTTTCTGTTTCTAGTGTGTTAAGCATCCCTGCAACAGCTCCTGGCATGTTTGTTGACATGGAAAGCACAGTGGTTTTGGAAGTGGGCATCCTCTGGCGAGAGGTAAAGGTAAGGGGGAAATACCAGAAGTGCAAGATTTGACTGCTCGATGCTCCTGCAGATCAGAGCTGAGATGGGAACGAGTCAACCCCAGCGCTCCCTGACCACTCGCAGCCTGACACGAGGTAGCACCAATAAAATTTCACACATACCCAATACTTAAAAGCAGTTCCCAAACCACTTGTGCAAATCAGTTATTTCTCTGGCAGCTGTCTGCTCTCTGCCTGTATCTTGTGCTACAGACTTGCAGAGCCTTGTTGGAGAGTTTTTAGGAATGGCTTTATTTCATGGTCCAGAAAGGGACCTGCAGCAACCTTCTGCTCCCAAACTCTCTAAAGCACTGGGTGAGCTCAGCCTTAGACCTCAAGGACCATATCCAGGTCTTAATGGGCATCTGGGAGTTTTATTGAACATGACTCCATGAAGTAAGAGAGGGATGGCTTGGGTGGCAACTCATCCTGCAGGAAACCCTGTCCAGTGATTATCCACAATGCTCTGCTAGCTGCTTTACTACACTGAAACTGACTGACACTGGAGAGGATTTCTCACATGGTTGGGAGGGAAAAATAGTTTTTAGTATCAGTTTTTTAAAAAAAGAATGTATGGCCCCTATAAACTGCTAAACTTCATGTTATTGATCATAAATCTGTGTTTTGCTCAATGCAAAAGTTTTTCATCTTCCACGGAAAAATGCTGAAACAGCTACAAATATCAAAAACACAAAGTTTTCTCTCCTGGACAATTTATATGGAAGTTATTGGATTTTTTTTGTTTAAAAGCACTCTTACCACGCTGCGCTCACCCACCGGGTTAGGAGAAATTGCCTTTCATTGCCAAGCTTTGTTCCTGCCCTTCTCTGATGGGAAGGGACCTGAAAAATAAAGCAAGGGTGTTAGCCTCTTCTACGTACTGCTAGGGATAGAAGGGTTGCACTGGATAAGAAATCCAAGCAATGAGAATAAGACCTCAATAATATCACAGAAGGAGATATTCCTTTGCAAAGCCACTGCTAAAGTAGGGCACAGGCAGCAAAAGTGCTACAGAGCCTCACAGCAGAGAGACACCTCGCATTGAGATTTATTCCAAGGTCCACCCCCAAATACGATGACTGCTGTCAGTGAAGGATGGCCAGGCCAGGTCCTGTGAGGACATTTCTGGGAGTTAATGTGGCCCTGGGGTGAATCCCCCTGCTCTGTGACCATGGGCATGGTCCCATGTGTGTCCCAGCCTCTCTGTCTGCAAGAGGGGTGATGCACCTTGAGACCAAGAGATTAACAGCCCTGTCTTGGTATTAATATCTGCAAAAGCTGTGAAGGTGCAGAGCAGGGAAAAGAAATCTTGATTTATTAATGGCAAAGCAGAAAACTGAAAGGAAAAAGTGGAGTATTCCAGACGGGCCAAGGGTGGTATCAAGACAGGGAGATTTACCCTGTCGTAGCATGCATTTAAAATGGGTCATTTTAGCTAAGGCAGCTGTGTGTTAGCACATTGAATATATTTGGTTTCCTGAGACTTTTTTTTAATATCAAAGCCCATTCAGGGAGAGGAATAATAGGAGAAAGGATTTTTTTTTTCTTTGCATCCCAAGTGTCCAAATTACAAGAATTGTGCTTTTCCCTCATACCCTGGAAGCCCCCTTTTTCTGCTTGTTCTCCATCGTGTGGCAGAACAGTTCTCTGCACTTCCCTGCGATGGTCAGCATCTCCGTAGAGATAATGGACTGGATCATCACCTGGATGCAATGTTTCTCTTCGGTCATAAATCACGATGGGAATACAGTAAACAAAAGCCATGAAATATGAACCCACATAAATAAAGGAAAGAAGGACTGCAAATTGTCTGGGGAAATCTGTGGAAAGAAAGGGAGGAGGAGACACTTGCACTCTCAGAGGAACCACCACAAATATACATCCTGATTTTAAAGTTAAACTGTTACTATAATTATTTAAGATTGGCCTTCTCCTGTGTCTCACAGGACGAGGCTTTGTTCTCCTTTCCGCTAATTTCATGTGCTTTCTGTTCCTCTTGGGCTTTGCTTTTATTTCTGTGCTTTTCCCACTTTCAGTAATTCTGTCTACAAATACCCTTGTTATTTCATCATCCCTCCCAGCACACACGATCCCCAGCTCTTGGATGGTTTCTTCTTCCTTTGCCTCTGTTCTGCAAAATTCACATACTTCTTGGTACCAACCTGAGAACTCTAAACAGCTCCTACAGTGAAAAATGCAGGTCAGTCAAGTCATGGGCTTTAGCTCTCATCCACGTTCAAAAGTTGGGGTCCAAGTATGTCTGCAGGTTTAATTAAACTTGAAATGTTAAATCACCCTTCACAACTGCCCAGCCCTCACCAATATGATCAATTCCACAGTTTTGGAGACGCGATGAAGGACACAAAATTTAGCAGATTGTCCTAGTAGGAGGGAAAGTAATAAGGAGAGGAAAAAAGGATGTTGAAAATTTAAAAAAAAAGATAGTCCTGAAATCTTGGATGGGAATTCTTAATGCTAAAATGTTGCTTAATCTTGGAGACAGAATTTCACCCTTTATGTTTATTGAAATGGGGGCAAAGGGGAGGAATTTGTCACTGCTTTGTTTTACACCAATAACTGGAGCAAATTTATACGTCCATTCCATTGTGGAAACAGCTCTGTTTTCTTCAGCATCATTGCAGACATACCAGGTAGTCTAAAATACCCTGGGATTTATAATTTGACCACAGTTATTTTATATATGTCAAAACCAGTGGCTGATCTTGCTGTCCTGAGGCTACTTCCATGTGACAACTAAACTACTAAACACTTCTTCACCAAACTGCTGGCTGCCACAGTTAATTCGCTAGCCCCTGGGATCCAATGCTTTGTGTTTCACAGAGCTAAAGGACCCTATTTAAAAAACATTAGTCGTATTGAAACATGCATGATACAGTTTTTAAAAACGTATTTTATTTTCACTGACCCTGTTGGATTTTATTTTCTCCTTATTGACACAATGACATATTCACATAGATACTAATATTTAGGTCTTGACAAACTCCCACTTCTAGTGGTTTGTTGAATGTTCAGTTCAGTTTCCTCCTAATGACCTAAGGCATCTACAAGGATTTTTAACATGGGTGTAATTTTATTTTCTGAAATAACACACATCTGTCTGTTTGGCGATGTGTGTATATTAGAAGACAGGATAAAATAAACAGAACAAGGGGCTTTGATTTGAACCATGTTTAAGCAGTACAGGTAGAATTGTGTTTCTTTTGGATCAGCTGTTTTGCTTCAACTTTGCGGTGCAGTTAATAAACGCTGCAGACTGCTTTTTCAGAGCTTATAAACTTAGCAGAAATAAAAGGAACTAAGGAGTCTGACAACTGAGTGAAGCTTATAAATGCCACTGAAAGCCTTTGGGGCCCCGGCTCCTGGGGAGTATATCAGAGCCCTTGCAGGGTTTATAAATTCTGCTTATTTGCTGGCAGGTTTCTCTCCTGACCATAAAAACCATAGATCAAAAAGCATTGCTAGATGGGGAACATGAAGCCTAACTTTCATTTAACTCCAACTTCTTCTTACACAAGCCTGTGTAGCTCACCAGTAAAGCCGTGGTGTATAGTGCTGAATGTCACATGGAGTCCGTCACGGGGAAAGTATCTGCAGGTCCTGACTTGATGTGGGACTGATCCCCTGGAGAAGTTAGCTTCTGGCTCCTGTTCAGGCTCTATTTGCATCTCTCTTTGCACTTTACAATCTGGGGAACCCTGACAGTTAGATGGGGTCATCTTTGGGGTCAATATTTTAGAAGCACATAAGTCAGTTGAGCTGCTTCTCAGCAGGGAACAAGCAGGACCAGCACTCAGGGCTGTGTCCCTGCTCATCTTGTGTTCCCCACTGCCTGGGCTGGCTTCTGGCCCCCCAGGATGTGAATCAAAACTGGTGTTTTGCAACCCCTCAATGGATCTCCATCTCAACTTCAAGGAATTTGGGCTCATGAATAGACCGATTTGTTTGCAGGAACCCAACAAGCCCCTCACCAATTTCATGCTCCTGAGCATAGCTGTAGGCAAGCATCCTCCTGGCAAGAGGAGAAGGAAGCACCGTGATCACATTGGGTTTCTTCTAAGCCCCCTGGTCCTAGCTCCATTCCACCCCACCTGCCCCCTGACAAGCTGCGTTAATGGATAGGTGGTGGACTTCAGCAGAGGGGCTAAATTTAAAATATTCCTATGCTTCTCTTGTCAAAGTTAAAAGCTTTTCAGGTCTGTGTTAACGTTTCTTTTTTTTTTCCTCCTGTCTGCTGGCACCAATGACAAATACTACATCTTGCATTGAGTAACAGTATATTGAATGGCTGGCAGAGGCAGAATACGGCACCTGTAATTTATCTCCGCGAGTTTGGGTTGGATGACACTGCTGGGAACAGACAGGGGCTCTAAGCTGTCACCTGATTACTAATTCTAGGATTTCTCCTCTGAGAGTGAGAAGGAGTGAGCTAGGATGAAGGGTACAAAAAGCAAATCAATAAACAGGTTAGTGTTTGCATCATTATTAACACTCGGGCTGTCAACACACCCATTGAAACTATCGCTCAGGGCAGCTTCAGATTTAATGGTCAGTGTAACAGATTTACTGTAAATGTTAGCTAAGGCAGAGGCGGGGGGGGTCTCATTGACAAATAACGGAGATTTCAGTGGGATGCATGAAACCGTTTATGTGTGTGCATAAATAACAGGGCAATTGCCAGGCGGAGGCAGGTGGCTTTCTTCAGTATTTCTTCTGGCTGGGCTGCAGTGTATCCCCCTGGGCTGCCCTTCCCTCCCCAGAGCCCCTGCCTCCCTCCCCTCTCAGGTAGCAACCGCACATCAGTTAAATCGCCGAGGGAGCTTTGATCTTGGGAACCTATCACAAACCCCTTAATAGCCTGGAGAAGGGAGGGGAGAGAAGCGTGATGCTGCCATCTTCACACCAAATTAGCTCGTGAGGGGAAAAAGCTTTAAATGAAGTTGGGTTTTATTGTCTTTACCCAGCTGATGGGCTCCTGTCATTTTCCCTTCTCCATGGACAAAGTCATCTTTGCAGGGGTTCCTTAGGAAAACTCCTGGCATTGCCCTTTCCCCAGCGATCTGTCCTCACGCTTTCCGCAAGTAACACACAACCAAGCAGCTCTGAGCAATATAAATGAATGCACGATCAAGTGTCTCTGCTTAAATTACTGATGAAATGATAAATCTGTTGCAGAGTAAATTGGCTGAAGATGAATCTTTCTGAGTCCTGTCGGTGCTGCCACTTTTTCAAATGAAAACCCTCATAAAGAAATTAAACTAGTTAAAATGAAAGGCACCTAAATTCAGGTAGCTTTTGCAGTGGAGGGTTTCCCAGGTTGCACTGTCATCTCAAACAGATCCTTCTTCAGGAACACTCTGCTGCTTTACTTTCTTGTTTTAAATGGTTCCCACATGCACATTTATAACAGTGCATTAATCTCCAGGTGACTGTTTTCACTCACTGCTGCTGTCAGGAGAAGAAGGGACCCAGAGGCTGAAGCCTCAAAGTGTCGGGATGTACCAGCCACATGTAGCTCTCTCTGACTCAAGGGCTACTCACTGCCTCGGAGGTCTGAGGCTACTGCCAAAATATAAAATGCTGGAGCTCACTGCTTTGATATTCCCAAACTGCACCTTCATCTCCTGTCCTCCAGGCAGACACCTCAGGAACTGCCTTGCTCAGTGCAACCTCAGAAAGTGTGGTTTTGTACAATGGATTAAATCTCCTGTGCTCCAGGATGAGAGAGTCCTTGAAAGTGCCCACCCCAGTTGAACTCTGCCTTCGGAGCACGGACTCAGGACAGAATCAAAGAAGCTTGAAAGCTCCTAACCATGTCCTAAAAATGACCCAGTAAAGCTATTTCAAATGCCTCTCATACAAAACTTCCATTCAGAGGAGCTACAGAGAGACCCAGCACAAACTCAGGGCAGAGTTTGAGACCATTTGAGAGCCATATCTCTGCAGGGCATGGACCAGTCAGCAGAGCGCAAGGAGGGTGTGAGGTTGGTCACTCAGGAGGTATCTCAGGAGTAAGAGTGGCACAACTGCCTCTCCCCCTCACTCGAGACTGTCCCAGCCTTCACCTAGATGCGCACAGCATCTCAAGAGGCTTTTTCTGCTTATCTGCCCACAGTGATGTTGATAAGCTCTGTCATTAGTGTGACCGCTCTTTAAACACACAATATGGTGGGGACAGGCTCCTCTCAGCTCTTAATTTCATTATAAACAAGCCCAAGATGAAACCCATGTAGCTCACAGCAGAGCTTCCTGAATGCCCTTTCTGCAGGCAAGGTCCTGCCACAGGGGCAGAGCATTAACACGTTAGCACCAGCATCTCTGGGCCACACAAGTGTCTTCCACATTTTGTGGCTTGCCTTATTTGCTGGGACGCTAAGCCCTGCCCAGACCCAGTAGGAATGGGCAGGAATCACAGGCTTGGTGGGACACAGGGGATGCAGGCAAGATTGTCTGGTGTTACAGTTTGTAAGTGCAATAAAACCCTCCAACATCTGGCTCAGGCCCCACCAATGTGGATCTCTGTTCACGTTACTTGATTTTGTGGTGTTACGTTGTGGTTCAACCCCAGATCTCCTCAGCAGATCTGGTACCATAACTGCCCATACTGGTAAACCCACTGCATGGGGGGACCTCAGATGGACATCCCGATGGACCTGGGACTGTGTCATCCACTCAAACTCCACTGCCGATGCTGAGCTACTACATGTCTACTTTGTACCACGAAGATGTCAGCTCAGTCTCCCAGGCTTCACAAGACTTGCAACATGAGAAGCTCAAAAAACCAAACACGGCAGCTGCAAAACCAGCATTAACGTGTTTAGGTTTGATTTTGATTTCTAAAGGGCTAGTGGCAAAGGAAAGCTCTGGCTCTGGAGCCTCTCTGTGGAGATGAGCTCTAATGCCTCTAGAAGAGAGCAGCCCCGTGAATTCAGAGAGCTGCTTGCTTTCTTTAATCTGCGTACTATTGACTAGGGGAAGAACAGACCTCCCTTGCAAGCCTTAATTGGAGCAAGTGGCGTCTGACGAATTTTGTTTAAACTGTAAAAGAAGAATCCTCCCTGGTGGGAGATGTTCAGCAATCAAAATGAGGAGGAAAAAAACCAAAACCCTTGCTGTACGCAGCTAGGCTGTGCAGTAGATAACCCAGTGGAGAGCGGCCCTGGGAGTTGCTGAGATATTTGGACAAGGTGACCTCGCTCCGAGCATATTAGCTGTGTTATCGGCCTATAAACTGTCTCACTGCTTTACATAGCCGTATGGCCCACATATTGAAGGAGAAGATTAGCTTGATTATCAATGGGGGAATGAGCCAAACAATTACTTTCATTATTGAATATCCAATTAATTATTCAGGAGGCAAATCAATTATTCATATCTCATTTAAACTGGGTGGGAGGAGAAGCGTTGCCACTTGGCAGAGCTGTTCACAGCCTCTCCAGATACAGCAACAATTCTGCTGCAACAGGGAGGAATTGTGTTGGGAGCAAAAGCCGGACCCAAAATGATTTTCCCCAGGCTGCATGGATATCCATCCACGCACGTTTGATGGCCAAGGCCAATCCTAGAGAACTGTGACAGTTTGGGGTTCCCTGCAGGGTCACCTCAGCCATGATTATCACTACGTTTTTAATGTGATATAAAGCCCCTTCCAGGTCAGCACTGACAGGAGTTCAGAAGCCCGTGGGAGTTAAGCACGTGCCATGGGAGCACTGAGGCATTGAGGACTTGGAGGTATTTGGGTTTATGTGAAAGAAAGAAAAAAGCTCTATCCAGATAGCAAGAGAGAATCTCCTGGAGAACAGCAGACTCTTAACTGTTTTTCAGAGCCTGATAGCATCATACATAGATTTTTTCCAGCAAAATATCTGTGTCTTGCTTCCCTCATTTAAATAGTGGAAAAACATTTTGCCCACCCTCTGGTTGCTTTTGTTGTGCATTCTTTGGAGGCAGGAATGGGTATATGACACCTATGCACAGCATCAGGCACAGTCTGGTCTGCATCCAGACCGCATCATCCCCGCGCTGCGGTGCCCACTACAACTGTATACCCTTTGCCATGGCCACGCGTTTTGCTCCCATCCAAAGCATCAACAAGGAACAGATTGCTGGATTGAGAGCACCCAATGGCTGAACTGTAGAGCAGAGGGTAAGTATGAGAGAAAGGGGAGAGACAAGGCAAGGAAAGAAATACAGCCACGGAGAGAGCAGATCCAGGAATATAACCAGGGTGCAAATGATATGGAAAGGCCAAGGTCTGAAAACTCTGCTTTTCTGTAAAACTACCCACACAGGCCGTGACAGCTGGCTGCAACTGTTTGAAAAGCAGGGGAACAGAAGGAATCACAACTTGTGTGTGTGTGTTCAAGACAAATGAGTCCCTGGGACATTCAGTGTCTGGGAATGCTCCTTTCCTCCTTGCTCTCTCACACAGTCACTTGTCCTCGCTGTGGCCAAAGCCCAACCCTCCGGTAATCTCAATTTTATTTTTTATTTCTTTGCACAAGCAGAAGCAAGTGATACCATATTGGAAACAAATTGTCAATTACTGAACAATCAAGCCCTCCATTTGTTTGTTAGATTGGCTCTCAAATAGTCCGATTAATTATAACAGCACTAATTATTAAGATACACTGGCAGTCATCTCCCATTTCAGAGAGAAGGAGAAAGTCTTTCCTTCTGCTTTTGCTGTCACAGTAGCAGCCTTACCCAATAGGGCGATTTATCTCTGTCAAGCCAGTAAAATGATAATGCCAATTAAATCACACAAGTAATTGCTGTTGGGTTCCCTATGGATTTCTCCCAGCAGAGTCAGGTGGAATATGAATGCAGGCTGGCCAGGGAGGGCTGGATCCTGCGGCAGGGAGCACCACGCCGCTCTCCACCTGCACCAGTCCCTGTCCCCCTTTGATGATTACAGTGGGGACCCCAGGGCAAACTCTCCAGCTTATGCTCACAGGCTCCCCGGTAGCCCCAACGGTGTGTTTTCACTGCCAGAAGTGGGTAAAGTCTCTCAGTCTCAAATAGGGTTGCCACGGAGGACCCATGGCATGAAGCTGTCCCTTTTTTATTCTCTCCTGATTCAACTGGTTTTCTTCTCACGGCTTTGGCAGTCTCTAGCATCTCTTGCTCCTAGCCTGCTGCTTGGACCTGGGCTGTGTCCCCCATCCCCTCAGACCAGAAATGCAGCTGAGTCTCTGGTCAGAGCTAGCATTTACAGGCCTCCCCGTACACATACACTGTAAAATATAAAGATATATGTACAACACACACACACATGCAGCCTGGTCCAGAGAGGCTTGAAGAATCACATACACAGATAACGGTGGTTATGATTGCTACAGCTGCTGCAAAAGGGGGGGTGCGTGCCCCCACCTCCTGTCCTGTGCTTTCTGCTTATTGTAATGAATCGATGTCTCTGCATCTGGGCAAACCACACCTAAAAAGAACGGTGTGATCTAACCCAATCTCGCTTCTCATTCAATTAAACCCTGTGAAAGCAGGCATGTAACCTTGTTAATATCACATTTATTAGAGGGAAGGGGGACAGAAAATTAAGATATACTTCATGTTGTTGCTAATTAGAAAAATTGAGACTTTGCATCTGTGCAAGACAGAGCAACATGTGGCATTAACAGATGTGAACTCATTACACAGCTGCATCATAGGAAATTGTGCCACCACAGCGACAAAAATCTCAAAATCAGATTTCTCCCAATGCCTCAGCTTCCCATTGCCTTCTCCTTTCTTCCTCTATAAAAGTTTGTTCTGGGGTTGTTGGGGTGTTTTTACTGTTTTGGGTTAGGGAGCAGAGAGGAAGGGGGACTGTTCTTTTTGTAAAGATACACTGAACCCCCCTGGAAAGCTCAGAGTAGAAACAAGTCAGACTGCAGTGTGACAGCATGACCACTGTCTCCTGCTAAAACACAGGCAAAAGGTGCTACATGGCTGGAATAAAATTTATACTGCCTACTCCCAGCTATAGTGTTTTCTGCAGGAGGCCAAGCAGGGAGGATTACAGCAGCCTCTTCCCCAGGGCTTTCCAGACACCGGTTCTCCGCAAAGTGGAGGGAAGTGGGAATAATACCTTAAATGAGGTGTCACCGATAAAGTGCTTCAAATCCTGCCCTTCATCCCCCTGGGAGCTGTCTAACATCACCAAACCACTTGTCATCAACAGTAAAGAGCAGCCAAATAGCAGGAAAATAGGTTGCTTTTTTATCATTTCCTCTGTATGTTCTGCTTAACGTTTTGCCCAAGATAGTGGAAGCCAGTCCCCGCGGGCTGGTTTGGAGCCTCTGGGAAGAAAGCAGAGGTCAGACTTGGGATTCCTCCATTACAGAGTTACCAAGAGCTGATTTGCTCTCTGGCACAGTTGAAAGCAGCCCAGCAAAACAGCTGCATGAAAATGCAACAACTTTGCTGAGGCTTGTTTCATTTGTGCCTTATTCAGCTCTGGAGAGGCTCTGAAAAATAACTCTGGAGAGGTATTTCTGTACAGTCAAAAAAATCACGGTGTTGTTATCAAGAGTCATCACTGTAGCAGGCTAGCAGGTTTGGGGAGGCGTAGGCAGGGCATCAGGGTAAGGGGGCTGTAACCCCCTTCCCAAGTAGCTGGGCACTGGCTACAAATAAGACATAGCCTGGAAAATGAGCCCCAAAGACTGTTTCTCTTTCTCCAAATCTTTTGCAGGGACCAAGCGGAAGTTTTGTTGCAGCAACACAACCTCTTTCCCTGCATCTCATTCCCAAAGATTTCTACTAACTGGTAGAATTTGATGTTACACCAAATGCCTGTCTGACCCCCAGCACTCTGCCTCTCCGAATCATCTTGGATCAGGATGTGGTGCAAGAGCTGTGCTTCTGACAGCATCTGGAAAAGGAGATCCAGCTTTTCTCCTGATCATAAGCACACCGGCATATGCATTTTGCTAAAATAAGTCTTCCATTTAAGAGCTTTGCTGAAACAAACCTTCAGTAAATGCACTTGGCGCTCCAGTGCAATTTGCCTGCTGCCTCCCTCACAGAGAAAAGCATCGAAAAAACCCCAAACCCTTGTTTTTAACAAAAAAATCTGGTTGGTGAGCATGCTATGGGCTGTCTGGCAAAGCTCTTCCCTTCATTTGCACAGGCAAAGGGTTGGTTAACATGGGTTTTACACTAGCTGTTCTGAGCAGCCACTGGTAGCAATGTTCCTCGCTTGCACCGTTTTATCGAGAGCCCTTTATCCTTCCTTTGTCCCATGCAAACACGCAGCACAGAAACCCGTCACCCCACACACACTGCTGAGGCCTTCAATCCCTTTGTGCGGGCTGTTTCATTTCATAGACTCAAGGGTCACTTTTATTGTGGTCTCCGCTAAATGAAATCACAAAAGCAATTTAAAATCGCTTAAGCAAATCATGAAAGATGCAATATGAGGAAAGGACTGTGAATAATGGTTAGCCTAAAGCATTGCAACAAAAGGATTGGCTGTGCTTCTGTCAGGTCCTTTCTCTTGGTCTGTATCCTTCATGCCGACTTCCTCATCTTCTGCCTCAGATTTTGGGCAGGAACTCATCAAAGGAGAAAGATACTCTTATCAAATTTCTAACATTGCCTGCTATTCTTCATGGAAAATGATCTCCAGGACATAGAGAGAGGTGCAACTGAGTATGGCATTTCAGATATGCAGTAGCCAGAAAATAATAACAAAAACACAGGATACTGTTTTTATCCTGGAAATTATTTTCTGGGAGAAAAGAAATGTCACTGTACCCTGTGAACTTCATCCTTATCTGATCATCTAACATTTAGCAGAAACTTCTGTTTGCCTCCAAGCTTTGTCCTAGCGGTCAATGGTTTGATATAGAACAAAGTTAGAGGTGACTAAAATGGCTGTGAGATAAATTTTCAAGCAACTTTGTTTCCCATCCCATCCCACCACCAGGGATATGCTTCATAGAATATTTTTGTTGCCCCATGGTTGACTTTCTTGCAGCTTTGAAAAGGTCTGTTCATCTTTCATCAGCTCTTTCACTTGTATGACATTGTTCCCATGCTGCCATATCCTACCAGCTGAGCAACCACGTCAGCTCAGATGTTCCCTGGTGTCCTGGATCCTGTGAGACCAGGTTTCCCAAGTGCTCACTAGCCAGGTAGGGGTGAGAACCTCAGGGTTCCCATTAATGCAGTATTGGCACTGAGCAAGGGGCAACACCTCACTTGGACAGATTCATTATAAAACAAGATAGAAGATGGCTACACTCACTGAAGAGCCAAAGTGATGGCTGAGGTCTCCTCTAGATGAGGTATCTCTGTGTCAGGACTCATTTCTATCTACAGTTTTCTTGATCAAGGTTTTCTCAGGCAGCTACAAGTCAGCAGCACTCAAAGGCTTTATGAAAACAGCAGCCAATTTTCCCGGCCTCAATTTCTGGCTGGGAAGGGGGAGAGAAGAAAAGGAGAGGGACTGATCTGGGGGTCTCAATGTGGTGCTTAGAAACTGCAGTCAGCATCATGAGTGGTTTTTGAACAGCCTGCGCTTTTGCTCTGGTGATGCTCAGCTTTCTGCAGGAGGAAGGCACACCCAAGTTTCCCTCCCATGGACAACACTTCCCAGCTCCCAGCCTCAAGGTTTCCAGCTGGATCTATTGGACAATATTCAAAACCAGATTAAAGAGTTGCAGCAGACCCTCATCTATAAAATGTGATCCAAGCTGAATCCACACATCTGAAACAGCAGAAATACTACAGATGGTGGGCCAGATGTGCCCTTATTTTTAGCTCAGGAGCACAGTGGATCCTGACACCAACTTGTCAAGTGGATGAGCTCTGCCAATCACAAAAAGGATCCTACAGAGCCACTGCCCACAAGCCTGAAGAGCCCCGAAGGCTGGAGAGGTTTCAGTGCTACTGAAAGGACAGGTGAATTCATACTCCAGCTGTTCATGAGGTTTCCAATCCTGCCGCAACACCTGCTCACTAACCCTAAAGGTCCCCAGAGTGTCTGGAGAGGTCAGCACAAAGGCAGTAGAGAAGATGGCCCAGAGGAGAAGACCTTCTATTTCTTCCCTCAGGAAATGACTCAACAAATGCTTTTGGCATATCCCCCCAAAAAAAGCCCTTCTAAGCTTATGCATGATAATAACATTTCCCACATTTTCAGTTTGCTCAAATAATCTTGCTAAAAGCTATTAATAATCCACCTTTAGCTGCAAGGACTTGTGCACCTGTGTGTGCAAGAAGACAAGCCATCACTGTTGGAGTGAGAGCGTCGATGAAAAATGAACTGCCTGAAATTAACTTTAAGCGTCCAAGTGATTAAACCATTGTGCTGTGATTGTGTACGATACTCCCTTTCTTCAGCAATTAAGGCTGTATTGATCAGATACCGTGAGGAAAGGGACTGGCAGAGTAATGCTCATTCAGGCTGCCATAATTAAGAGGGATCATCTATTGTTCTGGAGTACATGACATAGCCCAGCTCCATCAGGCTCTTTCCTCTCACCTCCCTCTTCCCTCGCTGGCCCTTGCTTCCCCATGGCAGACACACAAACACGTGGATGGAACATCTGCTTGGAGTAAAAATCAGAGCGGGAGCTGGCTGAAGTTGCGCTGTAGCAGGTCAGGATGAAATACGTGTCTTTTCCCAGCCACTCAGTCTCAAGACAAGCAGAGTCTGCTAGAAAGTCTACTAGGAAGAAGGGAAAAAATGGGAAAAGGAAGGGAGCATGAGAGAATACAGCCCATTGCGTCTGAAAGGAAGTTTCGGGCCAGACCATGGGACAACCAGACTTCAGCAAGACTTTGGAGAAATCGCACCTCTGTGTTGGTGTGGGTCATTCCAGCAAGCACAGAAACCTCCCAGAAGAGATCCTCCCGCTCCCCGAATGAGTCCTGGAGGTTTCTGTTTAGGTTTTTTTTTCCCCAAAAAAAAAGTACTTAAGCCAATCTTCTGCCCCTAGACACAGCTTGAAATTGTCTCCTTATTTATGTCTCACCTAGCAGATTTGTTTCTCACAATTTCTGCTGACCCCTTGCTAAGTGGTAGTGTGACCAAACTCTGCTTTTCCTTTTTTCACCTCATGGTGCATGGCTTCAGCCTGTGGAAATTGGCATGGTGTAACAGCATTTAAAATTTCGGCTGACNAAGGATGCAGTCCTGCACTTTCAACCTAGGCAATGTCTATTCACTTTAAATACGTCTCACTACTTTATTCACAGTTCTTGGTTTAGTAGATGAGATGTGGCCTTGCCATTGTTTTTCCAGTTATCTCAGCCCTGGCCCTCATGAAGATCATTGTTCATCTCTGTGTCAGCCAATGTCCTCTGTTGAATATAGGTCTCTGTCCTCCCTTTCAATGAAAAGCATTTGCATTTCCTTCTGCTTGACAAAACCCATGCCCTTGATAACCAGTATGTCCAGGTGCTTCTCATCTGAACCCTGGCACTGTGCAATTTCATTTTGCACTGCCCTAGACCAACCCTGTTTCCTTGCGTACTTTGAATGGTACAAGCTGCTGCAGGAAGAGATGGAGATCTCTGCTTTGCTCTTTTTCTTCCTCTCTCACAAGCTCAGTGTTACTCAACAGCTCATGCCCAGGCAGAGTAAAGGGTTAAGCATGAAGATCTGGAAGAGACAGTGCTGTCCTGACACAGTGCTGCCCTTTTGCCTCTTCCTCACACATACACACTGTTCACATAGCCTGCATTCCTCTCCAGTTAACACCATTAAGCTTTGACCTGAACTAGAGAGAGAGCTAAATATGTGTGCACCTGTCCTCTTATAATGACCTGCTATTATCATTTTCCACCCCTCTTTTTTGATTGATGGATATTATATGCATAATGACCCTCAGGATTTTTTTCCTCTCTTTTTGTTAGGCTTTGCTAAAGCAACCTGCAAATTAATTTAATATCCTCTTTTGGTTGGGAGCTATGAAACGAGGGCTCGAGGCTGATGATGCGTAAACCATTTGTGGCATGTATTTAATCTCCGGACAATGGATAGAGATGTTAGTGCATGCTACACTAAGTTCTATTTACGCTGGCTATTAAGTGCAGTCAAGCTGAAGGCAATCGGAGCACATTACAGGGCCTAATGGGAGAGGATGCTACACAACAGTACATTAAAGACTGAAAATGAATTAAGAAGGAAGCATGGTAGAGAAAGCAGACAAGGAAAGGTTTCTGTATACAGATAACTCTTATTGACAGCACAAATATTCATGTACTCTGAGTTCCCACATCCAAT